>CM060942.1:114916466-114921466 GCA_030765085.1 Allium cepa
ATTCGATGGAGAGATATGCCAGTGGCTCTTTCCATCGTGCAAGCAAGATTGATTGGATTAGTACATTTTTCTGTAGGTTATATATTCGCTTATGCAGCTTTCTTGATTGCCTCTACATCAGGAAAATTTGGTTAATTTAGTTCTTTCTTTTTTTACCGTGTCAGCAACAATCTCATTTCTTTCGATGAATCGAACCGGGGTTCGCAGTGGTGGAGGAACCGAATCAGAAAAAAGAGGGATTCTAGTTGTAAGATAGCTAATGAAACCGTAGCATAACAGTTCTTTCATTTGTATTCGAAAAAAAGGCACATATCATACCGCATTACACTAAACACTGTACCCAAAAAAAAATCTGGTTGGCCCCATCAGGTCTAGACAATCTTATTTTTTTGTACATGAAGAAATAAAGAAGCCATTGCAATCGCCGGAAATACTAGGCCTACTAAAGGGACAAAAAAAGAAGGTAAGTAAAGATCTGTCATAGAACGGGTACCTCAATTTAATATTTGTATCTATTATAAATAAAGATATCATAAGTATATCTATTATATTATAATAATTATTATTATAAATAATTCCAATAGACTTATTGAACGTTCCCATTGGCGTGCATCCAGCAGGAATTGAACCTACGAATTTGCCAATTATGAGTTGGGCGCTTTAACCATTCAGCCATGGATGCTTAACATGAAATTCAAAAAGTTTTTTTGTTCGGCAAATAAATAAGAAAATCTTGGAATAATTTGAATTCCGTGATTTAAAGAACTTTTCTATATATAGAGTATGCAAATTTTTCAGAATATTGACTTCCATAATCTAATCTTTTTTTTCCGCAATAACTTAACTCGGGATCTAATCCTATAGAGATGATAAATTTGATTCCTATAAATTCAATGGGATGAATTGTATCTTGATGATACTGAATCATATCAATATTATGAATAAAAATTTCTGATCTACCAAATCAATTTCTCGTTGAGAATTGAGTAGTATAACGTATTGGGGGGGTTGCTACCGATTTACCTTATGGCTGGATAGAGAAATGTTTGGATTTTTGCGATTATTCTTTAACAAGAATTGTTGAATATCAAAAACTTATTACGCGTAATCCTATTTTTTTGTAACGCGTTGAAGGAGTGGGCATTATTGGTGGAGAGGAGGAAATAAATTGGGGTTTATCAGGACCAATGTTACGGGCTTCTGGAATCCAACGGGATCTTCGTAAATCAAATTTATCATCTCTATGGGATTAGATCCCGAGTTAAGTTATTGCGGAAAAAAAAGATTAGATTATGGATTACTAGAGGTTTCTATCAATCTGCCCCTATGTGATTCCTGTTGAATCATATACTCGGGGGGTGGCGCGGGGAGGACGATTTCCAAACGGACTCCTCATTCATTAGATAGAGAAGATCACCAAGATTTCGTGATCTGCTGTCGAACCTGTTCCAATTCCAACAGCTCGGACTCGGATCGTGGGGATCGCCGGAATACTTCTTATCAACAGATAAGATACTCGGTATATCAATATTGATTAGATCCGAAATCTGTTATGGATGATGAGATTCCATTGATACAGAGCCAATTCTAATAGACTTATTGAACGTTCCTATTGGCGTGCATCCAGCAGGAATTGAACCTACGAATTTGCCAATTATGAGTTGGGAGCGACAGGGATAGGAAAACCTCATCTACTGCTCATTGTAGATATTTATTTTTGTTAGGAATTCCGTACAAAGAAGACAAATGATCTTGAAGGATGCTAAACGGATAAATGTTTTCAATTTTCACTGGAGACTGGGAATCGACGGACTTTCCATAGGACCTATTTTACTAACAGGATTTATCACTACTTTAGCTACTTTAGCAGCTTGGCATGTTACTCGAAATTCGCGATTGTTCTATTTCCTGATGTTTGCACTATGTATAATTTGATAATACAAGAAATACCTATTGTTTCTGGTTCAAGTAGAAATTGAAGTCAATGGAAGAATTACAAGGATATTTAGAAAAAGGTAGATCTTGGCAACAATATTTCCTATATCCATTACTCTTTCAGGAGTATATTGATACGCTAGGTAGAAGTTGGACCAATTTTGAACAAGGCTCCATAAGTGTAAGTAACAGAATCTTTTTCCAGAAATATTTTTTCAATTTAACCCGTCGAAAATTTGAACCTGCGCCGAATTTCGATGGGAACCTCTTTTGAGCCAATGACACGTTGATCTAGTCGCCACCGGAGCCAAAAGGGACTGTCTAATTTGATTCGTTTCTGCCGATAAGCCCCGAAGAAGTAATGTCACTCGATTATTATCAAACGAATTGCAATCCTTTTCTGTCCGTGAGGATCCCGCCAGAGATTCTCAATACTTCTGTCGCTCCATCCCCGCAGGGGCAGAGAACCCATCGCTGTCTCGGCTGTGCTACCGGAGGCTCTGGGGAAGTCGGAATAGAAGAGCACTCATCTTGGGGTGGGCTTACTACTTAGATGCTTTCAACAGTTATCTGCCACTCAATCAAATGAATAGATGTGAAAGCTATAATTGTAAACCACGATCGAATCTATGGAAGCATCAGTTTATACATTCCTTTTAGTCTCGACTTTAGGGATAATTTTTTTCGCTATTTTTTTCGAGAACCACCTAAGGTTCCGACTAAAAATATCATATTTTGGCAGTTCCTACGATGCACTTGGGGCTTATCAGCAGAAACGAATCAAATTAGACAGTCCCTTTTGGCTCCGGTGGCTACTAGATCAATGCGTCATTGGCTCAAAAGTGGTTCCCATCGAAGTTCAATATGAATTAACAAATTGAGTTTTTATAGGCATTTTGCACGCAGCTATTGAAATTGCTGCTCTGACTACAGTTTTCGAGACTCCGCCCATTTCGTAAAGTATTCGACCGGGTTTAACAACAGATACCCAATATTCGGGAGATCCCTTTCCCGACCCCATACGTGTTTCTGCGGGCCTTACTGTAATAGGTTTATCTGAACTAAATTCTTTTTGGTTAAAGAATCTCTTTCTAGTTGCTCTGGAACAATTAGGAGATTCTCTGGAAGAGATACGGGGTTCGACGGACTTTCCATATGACCTATTTTACTAACAGGATTTATTGTGACAGATGTTCATGAATTGGTTATTCTTGAGGCATTTCCGCCAAGATATCTCTTGAGTTCAGAATATTTATTAGAATCTCTTGGTAATACATGGAATTTCTGGTAGTAGATCCATAATTACTATGGCTCGTCAATAATTAATAGTTTAGTTAGAATTTAAAAAAAATTAGTTTAATCTATTGTCAATATTCCCTTTTTTATGTAATCGTTCGACGATTCTTAATACATTAAGACGAAAGTCTTATCCATTTGTAGATAGAACTTCTACAGCAGCCAGGTCTAGAGGGAAGTTATGAGCATTACGTTCATGCATTACTTCCATACCAAGGTTAGCACGATTGATGATATCAGCCCAAGTGTTAATAACACGACCTTGACTATCAACTACTTGGATGATCCACATCTCCGGGTCAGGCGCCGATGAGCACATTGAACTATCCATGTGGCTGAGAGCCCTCACAGCCCAGGCACAACGACGCAATTATCAGGGGCGCGCTCTACCACCGAGCTAATAGCCCTTCGTGCGGGCCTCCATGAAATGGGGATTAAGTGGAACAGAAATGCCCGGGTGGTAGAGTCATGGAAACACTTGTTTATTCCATATTTTGGACCACCATTTTTTCATAGAGTTTTCGTGCTCCTCATTCTATTTAATGAAAATAGAATAGATGAATAGTCATTCGATGAATAATCATTTTACTATTTTATTTCCTATTAGAATTAAGCATATAATCTAATTTTTGTTTCTAGGAATACATCAATTTTCCATAAAGGAGCTGAATGAAACAAAATTTTCATGTTCGGTTTTGAATTAGAGACGTTAAGAATGATAAATTAACGTCGACTATAACAGTCAAGAATTGGGGCCTCACAATCACTAGCCAATATTTCTCTCATTCTCATGTCTTCTTTGTTCATGATTCGATATTATGGTGTCCTAGGTGTAGAGGAACCACACCAATCCATCCCGAACTTGGAGGTTAAACTCTATGGCGGTGACAATACTGTAGGGGAGGTCCCACGGGGTCAGAACAGAGTATGTATCATGTATGGAAAAAAAATATACCCTGGAAATACAGAGTCCAATCAACAGATCTTTTTCCTCTCTCCTTCTACTATCCAATAGGTTTATCTTCGTTCTATTAAATAAATTATCAGAGGATAAAAAATCTTTTATTTTTGCAACCCGATCGCTCTTTTGACTTTGGAATTTTTTTTTGTCAGTATGCTGTTTCTTCTACTATGTTCTTGCTCAAAATAATAAATTTGAGATTCTGAGGTTCTCCGTAACCAATTCCTAATTTTAAATATATCAAAAAACGAAAAAAAAATGTTTTGTTTATTCGATCCAAAAAAGTGGAGAATGCGCATTTGCTTGAAATATTTTCAAGATAATTGTTTTACGTCTTAGAGAATCTCCTAATTGTTCCAGAGCAACTAGAAAGAGATTCTTTAACCAAAAAGAATTCAGTTCAGATGTAGGATACCTATCCAGAAGTTCTCGCAACTCAATCATGTATGATGGCATTCCATTTTGAGAGATTTGAAAAAGCACTATCTCGTTGAAAGGTTCCATACATCTGCCCTTTCTCAACGTATTTCTTTAGACAAAGACTCCATTTTTTCCTGGATTCCTATTTCTCAATGGTATCCCACGATCGAGACAATTGGCTGAATCCCGTGGAACCATTTCATAGAAGTTCATTGATATCTTCTTTTTATAAAGCAAATCGACTTTGATTCTTGAATGATCCACATCACTTCTGGTTCTATTGTAACAAAAGATTCACTTTTTCTGTGAAAAAGACCCGTATCCATAATGATGTATAGGTGCAACTTCAGAAATGGGACCTAGTAAATCCTTCATCACTTACATAGAA